>CM071606.1:6552895-6580895 GCA_036365135.1 Miichthys miiuy | reverse complement strand
AATACTGACAGATAAATATTTACATTTGAAAGTGCTGGTTTATGTGGGAAATAAGTAGGGCATACAACAACAATACTGAATTCAAGAGCTGAATGATGACAGCTTATTATATAAACAGCCTTATTTTTTAGGTATTTACATTTGTTTGCCATCTTTAGAAACTCTTATATAGTTTATAATTAGACAAGCAGCAGAGCAGTGATGGTACTGCAGCACCACTATGTGGTTAACTAGTGTACATGTCAGTTTCTCTTCAGGCTCTCTTCAGTGACAGCATAGTGACAAAAGGATTAAATTACTATGCTATAAATCAAAGCAGTTTCAAACTTTCATTTGCTTAGCTTAGACTTGAGTTGCACAACAAAGGTTTAGCCCGCAGTGTTTGAGATAATTTCACATACAAGAGTAATTAGGACATGGCTCAGAGCGTGGTTTGTTTTATCAGCAGCTCTCAAAACTGATTAATTGCACCATTGCACTGATTAATTTCACTTTGTTCAAAAACACACAAGCCTCATGTTCCAAATAATTACACCAACCAAGAAATTTCAAATCCTTTCTTTGATATAAAGAAAAAAAAACAGCTTTGCTTTTACATGAAAGAGAATACTTCTGTAATCTCTGGAGTCCAGAGTTCCCATGCATTTGTTTAGCACCTTTTGAACTGTCCTTACCCCCACGCACACCCCATTGTTGTGTTTTTTTCCCAGCAAACTCAGCCAGTTATAAGTCTGACTCATGTCGATTCAATAAAGTATAACGCTGTTAGGAACCCAGAATATAAGAAATAAAACTATAATAGTTTATTTTACACATTAAAGGGCTTGTCCAACTTGTTAAAGTGGGGTTGTATAAGGTATTGGTCCACAATGTGTCATCCTAACCCTAAAGTCTCAACCGACTTTCACAGCTTGTCTCCAACATGACATAACTAAACTTTATCAGATTATTTACTAATGAATTGTATACACTATCCAGACAAATGATGCCACACAGAACCATCATTTTATTTTCTGTAACTTGAGTACACACCTATCAGAACTTTAAAAACCAAACTGTCAGATATTTGTCATCCTGTAAGTGGAAAACTCAATATCAGCTCAATCTCGACTCAAAGTGATTACAGAAAAACTCTACGAGTAGCTTCCTGTCTCAAACAGTTTGATGACGATGGCTTCATGAGGCTGCAGCACCAGCGTGTTTAGAGCCATCGACCCCAAACGGTCCATTCCTGTGCTGCTCACAAATACTCCGGCTACAGGCAGACTCGGGCCCAGGCAGGATCCAGGGCATGAAACCCAGGCCCGACGTTAAGCAGAATGAGGAAGTGGACACAACCCCAGGAGCGCAAGAAGGCCAGGATCGGCGGAGGTGAAGGAGAGGCAAGGGTGGAGTTGGAGGAGGGGTTTGTGGTGGAATTGAAGGGGAGGAAAGTGAAGCTGCCGTACAGAAGAGCTTCTTCTCTGGCTCTGGAGCGACTGAGAGAGGTAAAGAGAGCTACAGCTAAACGCTTTGTCTTCTCTGTGTCCTGAGGGAGAGATAGAAGAGACAAGTGTCAGACTATTAAATAAAACTGACCCAACTGATGCTTTGTTTCTTTAACTGAAGCTTTACATAACTTGAAGGGATGGGGCTCATATTTATAAAGTCAACTGACTCCTTTACTCACTGTATGAGTATCTGATCCATTTGTCACTCGATGTGATGAGCTGGTGTCCAAGGACACGTTCTGCATGTCAGAAAGGTTTAACTTAGTAACGTAGACTTTTAAAAATTTGATGATTTGACTGAAAGTTCTCAAGCAGGACTTCACCTGTGTTTGGTCGATGTCTTTGTCATACTGGACTGTAGGTGATCCAGGTAGTGTCATCATCAACACAAGGAGTAATTTTTTCAGGTTCTGAGATGCTTTACCTCCAACCTACAGAAACACATTGCAGTTTCATAATAATGCCTTATTTCATAACCAATAAAACTATTGTCAAGTTTCTCCAGTGTGCGGTTAAATATACAAAAGCCCTTTAAAAGAATTTATGTTCACTGAATGTGGTACCATGGAAATTTCTTACTGTCCAGCTGGGCCATATATCTTCTTTTCTCGTTTGCAGGCGTGTCTCAATAGCATCAGCCACTTCCTTGGCAGACAGGAAGTGAGGCGAAGAAGGCAGAATTGACCTCATGACCACATCCACGAGTGTAACGTTGTTAAGAGGAAGCAGAACATCTTGCTTCTGTTTCACCACCACAATCCTAAAGAGACAGACTTTAACCACCCTGAAGCCTCATGTTACAATCAACAGACACATCGCCCTATGTGTTATGATACCTTTCCTCCTCCAGACTGCTGAATTCCTTAAAGACACCTCTCCACTCCATCAGAGTCTGAAATGTAAATGTTTTATTGGAGGAGAGTTTGTGCAAACTGCTTGTTAAAATACAAATCATTACTGAGCATTTACCTTTTCTGAATACGCTGCATCTGTGTCACAGATTGCAAAGCCTGCCACACCCTGCTCCAACCAGAACCGAAGTGCATGCTGTAAAAAAAAATAAAAATAAAAAAAGAGGATTGTCATGTTTATCCAGCATCACTGACATCTTAAAATAGTTTAGTAGTATTTTTTTTTTTTTTAATGTGTACTGCAGCTGAGAGGTTCGTTGTCCCTTCTGCATCGTGAGGTCCCAACAGATTCAGTTCACAGAAATCTAACACCACTTTGAGACCTGCCGGACCAATAAAAGCTCATTAATGGTCAATTCACACAGAAAAAGAGCTTTAAGTCCATCTACACAGTCCTTTATTCACCTGCTTTGTTGCACTCTGCGAGCAGATGCTTGATCTGAGCCAAAGTCTTGAACCTTTCACCGATTGCAGTCAAGTTTAAAGGAGACACGTCTTTAACAAACAGACCCTCCAGGATTAGGGCCCCTATACCCATGGACCTGAGGTAGGAAGCTGCTCACACAGAGCTTGAGAGAGATTAACCGGAGTTAGTAACATAATACTTCATGTTCTCTTCATCTACATTGTATTTGAGTTTTTCCAGGTAACACAGGTGTTCTTGCTTAATTTCGTAGCGTGAGATAAAGATACAGGTCTATAAGTGCTTTTATTGCTTGTTTGTTGCAATAAAGTGGTAGCCCACAGCACTGCCTACACACAGTGAGTGTGATAAATAAAAGTATAAAGTAATCTCCCACCCTAATAAAAGAGCTAGGTGCAATTCTTTCGTGAGAAGTATGACCTCGGTTTACAAAAGAGACATCAAAGAGACTGATTTGGGGGTTCGAAAGTTGAACACTGCATGTTAAGTGGTTTGTGCAGCACGTAAGCAAGAGTATCAACTGAAAAGATCGTCATGGAAGTGGTTTCTGTGTTAATGCATGATCCCATCTTTAGGTGTCAAAATATACTTTTAAAACCTTCAAGCTTTCAGTTGAATTCACGTGTTTAAGCAAATTACCACAGCAAATTTGCATTTTCTGGCATAAAAAAAACACTGCAAGTGGGAAAGAAATGGAGATTAGTGGGGCCAAGTGGCTCATATTTCCCAAGCATGACTGAATAATACTTTGGGTCAGTCTGGCAACATAGCTAAACAAAGTTGTACAATGACTGCAGCTGGAACCACTCAATTGCATAACTTCATTGCAAATTAATGTTATCTGAAATATCGTTTTCCTCACCACTGACGTCCCCTGTACCCTCAGTCTGCGCCTCCATGAGCAGGTCGGTCTGGTAAAACAGCGACTTCTGCCACCACCTGAGCGGTGTTGCCACAGGCCGTGGGCTCATCACTATGATGGCAATGGAGGTGGCGAGCAAGGCCAGCCAGGACAGCCAGAACAGCAATACCAGGTAACAACGCAGCTTCCTCCATCCAGGACCCCCGCGACCATCTCCAGTTCCTCCTGCTTAGAGGCTGCCACCGGTGGGCCTGTTCGGGCTCGGGCTCCGGGATGAGTAGCGGGGTGGACTCTGAGGCTCCCACACTGCCAGACAGCCCGGGGCCTGGCACGCTGTCATACCCGGTGTCTCCTGCGTTTAGAGGCATCCTATCTGGCTGCAGGTAGACCACGTTAGATTAATTTTAGTTTGGATAAATGTACAGACACTCACGTTGAAACAGACAGGAGTTGGCCAACTGTTGCTGTTTTGTTTAGTCTGTTTTCATACCGTGACGTCTGTCTCCTCAGCGGTTTATCAGTTTGTTCGGTAAAAACCACAAGGGGACTACTGACGGTAACACAGACGCTGCAGGATGTCTGCAAAGAAAATGTTCACCCCACACCCAGCATGCAGCTCCAACATGACCTGCACTCACCTTTCCCCGTGCTACTTCCTGTTTCCCACAGGTGTTTCAATTGATTAAATGCACTGCATTGACAGGTGAGGTGGCACCCAGGTATCTTATTGGCCAATCCGACTCGACTTTTAGTCGTTGGCGAGAGCTTGGTGAAACAAAAGGCTGAAAGACATACACTGAGCTGGGCTTAATATTAGCTGGCTGCTATGTCTTGTATTGTTGCACTTGCTTGATGTTTGGCTGTTTGCAAATTGGTCAACTTGCTAATTTTTGATCATATGTGATGCAATCATATTGTATATTTGCAACAGTGGTATTGCACTCTGAAAGTGAAATCACAAAAATACCAATTTCTACTAAATGATTTCATGGTAAGGGATAAAAGGCAGAAAAATCTGCAGTTGAAGATAAAATGATGCTAACCAGATCAAATGGCTTATCTTACAGTGTGGTGTTGCTTTCAGGCTGTCTTAGTGCTCAGAAAAGACACAATAAAAGAAAGGAAAAAGAGAAACAGAGAGGTTTAGATTTAGCAAAATATTTAAGTTGATTTCGCGGCGTTTAACAGTAAAAAGAAAAACTCCACACTGCTGACTATCTCAGTTCATGTATAGTTCTTTACTGTCGTGTCTTTACTGTGCGTTTACATTACATGAAATAGAGGCAGTGACAAGATAAACAGAAGATGATCATGTTTAAGTTTAGATTATCATTTGTTTCTGTCTTGTTGCAACCCTAACATCATCCTTGGCAACAGGGGAACATTCATTGTCATGCAGTGCTCTGTTATATAAGTCTGTAGCCATTTGGAAATGTCAAAATGTCATTAAGTTACATGACAAATGAAGTATGTTCCAGTATATCAAGTTTCAGGTGGAAGTAAAAGTCAGGATTTAGAGTCGATTATTGAGTTACTTTATCCATAAATGTGTCCTCTTTGACTCAGCTTTACTTTACGTGTACTATCTTAGCATAGTCTTAATAAACTCACTTACTTTGCAAGTCTAACACACGAATAACAACAACACTATCACACACATGGGCAATTTGAAAAACTCCAAGAATGTTTGTGCAATCGCATGCATCTTTTAGATGTTTATCGATTTAATGTCTATCTATTTTCTTGTAACTTCAGTGTCTGCTGTTATTATACTAGTCTGACATTTTGCCTTTCACCAGTCCCTTCACTGTGTTTGTTTTTGTAACCTCTGTTTAGTAAAGGCTTTTGGGCACATGTGTAAAAATAGATTTTTAGTGCCAGCATGGCACGGATATACTCTGGATTTAGACCATTTGAATTCCATTAGCCTCATAAACCCCACTCAAAATCCTTTACACAATAAGGCAAATATGCAATGATGTTCCTATAAAATGTTGACATTTTGCAGACACAAGCTTTACCTCACTGCGGTTGCTGGATTAGGGGCCATCTGGTTGTCATTAGACTATAAACAGTCACTTAGTGCATCAGTGTTCTCTTAGGAACATAGAAAATCTCCAGCTGGCCAGACAGATCAAACCCAGACCATCCTAACCACTTTGCCCTCATGCTGCTTATGTAAATACCACCTAAACACAGTAATTACTTACATTTTCTGTCTGAGGTTTCTTGCTTTCCTCCTCAGGTGGTTTTCTTCTTTTTCTTCGTCTTCTTTCCTCTTTAACTTTGTCCACAAGTGTTCCTAGCTGAGCAGTGCGGTCCAGAATAGAATATTTGAGTGATTGGACTTGTCAGGAATGAGTAGGTTAGAAGGAACGCTCTGTCCAATAAAAGCTATGCTCAGTCAATTAATACAGAGGTGCCGAGCCTCACCACACCCGCAACACATTCTGAAAAACTCGTGACTGCCAAGAAGAGTCCCTGAAGGCCCTCATGTGCAAATTATGACTATTTTTTTAATCTCCTGTGTAGTTTTCAGTCTGTGTCCTGAATGTCCTGCACGTTTATTTGGTTTTCAATTAAATGCAGGATTTTAAATTCAAAGTCAGCCTCTGAATTTCAATAAGTTGCCATAGAATGAGACATTCAGCTTTAAGCTGGGCTTATATTTCAGGCACAACCAAAGACAAGAACAAGAAATCAACTAAACAATACCTGAAATTGTTGACAGAAAATTAACTGGCAACTATTTTGATAATCTATTAGTCATATGATAATTTTTCAAGTGCAGAAATGCCAAACATTTGGGGTACGACATCCTAAAATTTGAGTTTTTGCTGTTTTCATCGTATTGATATTTTTATATGGTCTCATAACTAAACATTGTCGTAAACTACATGCTTGGTTTGAAATGACGATGGGCATTCTTCACTATTTTCTGACATTTTATAGACAAAACTATTAATTGAGTAATAAATTAACAGATTAATCGATACATACTTAGAATCCCAAATTACTGTAAATCTCAGCAAATAAAGTAAGTCTAGATATTACAAACATTATAGTAATATGAAAAACACTATAAACAGTTTATTTATCACTTTATAGTGTCTTACTATGATTTTGAACTTAAAATAACTGAACAAATGAAACTATCTGTGAGCTTGAAGATGTACATCTCAGTTTCCTGTAAGAGAACAACTTTTAAATCACACAGTGACGTCACACATGACACATCCACTCTAAAGTGCAATAAGGGTCCACGTTTAATGAGGCATACGTGCTAATTCCTGGGAACAACTCATCCTCTTTCTCCACTGCGGCCCTAAGCCCCCTCCATCTCTTTCTCCAGCTCTCTCCTGTGTTCTTTATCCTTTGTGTCTCTCCTCTGGCTTTCTTCTCCTATGGCATACGTTTATGTCCTTGCTTAACAAGTCGTTACTATCTATGTCACCTTTGCTACCTGACAGCATTGTGCAAACTAATTATTTACTGAGAGATACTGCATTTCCTCACTAGATTCCCTGATACGCATGTAGCTCACATGTAGAGCACATAAATTAAACACATTGCATCAAAGTGTGCAATGCTATTTTGGGGTTTTGTGTGATTTATTGCTTTAGAATAAGGAGTGTCAGATCATTTGTTTTCTACAAGTACAGCTTGTATACAGCATCAGCCACACAGTGTTGTAAAATGAGCTGCCTTGTATAGAAGCCTCTAACATGATAAAGTTTGTATGGTTTAATATGATTAAATACTGTCAAACAAACCATTAAAAAAAAATAGTGCCAATATAAGAAATAACACAGCGGATATTTGATTATTTAAATCTCTCTTTAATTGACCAGAAAGCACAACGAGTCCTTCGTTAGCTTAGTGCTCATCTAAAATGTTCAGGTCTCCATGGAGATGGTGAAGCTGCTGATGATTCTGTTTCCATAGTAACGGCTTTAGTTAGAGTCCTCCTCTGATCCCTCGATGTCCTGAAATGCCCCGAGACACAATAATGTTACTGACATTGAACAAAACGTCTGCATTGTAGGTATAACTTTATTTTCCAGGCAGCCAGCAAAAGTATAATTACGTTATGACTCTTGGTTCAGTTTATTTCAAGAGAAATTCTTGGATATCTATTAGTAATGTTTTACTCTGTGATTAGTTGATACAGTAAATTGAATTTTTGACTCTGTAAATTAGTTTTATCTACTGTTCTGATGTTTTATAGACAAAATGGATAATCGGTTAATTAACCTTTAAAAGTAGTTGACAAGCTGACAACCAGGCATCAGCCTTTGTCTGCGAAACTGAAAATAGGGTTGACCTTCATAGTCATTTTATAATTCAGTAAATGTGATACTATGCAGTTATTTGCCAGCTTAATAATTAATAATTAATGTTTAAAAGAGTTATCACAGTAACTTAGTAGTTTGTGTTTTTGGGTCAGTAAAACTTTTACCCTCACTCAAACAACAATCAGCTGTTGAAAAGGTGGAGACATCATCTAATGACATCCAAATCTAATGTCATGTGACTTATACAGTATGTCTTACCATTGGCTCCTGATGTCTGAGAATCATGATATGTTTCTGATACGCAGCGATGATACAGTCTCGCCTGAAAAGAGAGAGAATGGTATTATGTGAATCGACCCCCTTTAACTCCCTAAAATGTGTTTTGTTTGTTTGTTTGTTACTCAGACTCACTTGCTGGTGATGCCTCCTCCTGGTGGAAGCCCTGGTATCTCATCTGCAGTCAGGTATTTGATCACATACAAAGGTCAGGTTCCTCATCTCTGGACCTCATCATGTGTATGATTTCTGTTGTGGGAGAATCAAATAACAAATGAACGAGCTAACAGCACTGTAAAGTTAGTTTAAAGTGTACAGTGGTTTGTTGTTGCGGTTTGAAGTGAAGCTCACCTGCCACTTTCATTTCAATGTGTTGCTCCAGCTCTGCTTCTTTCTGCAGTGCCTCCTGTGACAACTGGGGGCGCCAGGAAGCAGATGATGATGATGCTCATGTTATCCAAGCTGCCCTGCAGAGGGAGACAGATTCATCAGAGAAGCCCTGAGACTGCACTTCACATTTTTAAGGTATTTGTACTTTATTAATGCCATTGTATGCTACTTTTTACTTTTACTTCATGCCGGAGGGGAATACTGTACTTTTCAGTTTGCTTACTTGATAATCACTAGTTACTAAGATTATATATTAAGATTAAAAAGCTCTGAGTATATAAAGGACACATTATATATTATTATATATTTAACTCCACCTCAATCAGAGATTACATCAAATGTAAATGTTAAATCAGTGACTATAATCCACTAATATAATATATGATAATATAACTCTGGTAAGGATCATTCTTCCTGCATACATTTTGACTTTTGATGCTTAAATTTAGTGATAACACTTGCAAACTTTGTGTAGTAGTATTGTGTGTATTTTAACACTGTGACACTGACACTTTTATACTATTTAAAGTGGTGTCAAATCTCTTGAAATAGACCAGGTCCTTGGTTGAGAAAATAGCAGGGGATACAGAGGTCTGTTTGAGGCTGGATGGAGATATATTTTGGTTAAGTTATTAGCCTTCTATGATGTCACAGTTAAGTACTAAAGTAAGTCAGGTATCAGGGCTGCTGTTGATCAGGAGGTAGAGCTGGTCGTCCACTAATCTCCACTCCACTTACCATTTACTTATATAAGATGATGAAATCCCCGATTTACAGATACTTTACTTTAGTCTGTGGCTTTGGCAAAAATAAATCTGCCAGCCTGGTATATCAGCCGATATTAGCTGATTGCAGATAGATAACTATTAGTGCAAATGTCGGCGATAAGTAACAAAACATTCCATTACTGAAATGCCAAAATACTAAAAACTCACCACACTGTTAAGTCAGCCTGTTACAACACGAGAACTACGAGGTGTGACGCTCAGTGTGTACTAGAACATGCTGTAAGCCTTTTTAGGTGAAATAAATAGCAGCCCATCCCAGCCAGGGTAAAGTCTCTGAGCTGTAGTGTATTGAGCTCCCGTCAATAGACTCACATTCAGTTTTAATCCGAGCCGTGTTTAGCACTTCTTCCCTCCTATCCCATGTCCCCAGGATGCCTTAATACAGTTATTTATAGGACGAGCTAAGGGCTTGTCAAGCGGGCAGTTACTAATGAACACTAAGAAGACCTGCAGGCGAAATCTACTTACATAACAGCATGAGTGTAATTCCTACTCACAGAGACCCACATTGTACACCTGCCCACAACACCACTTTCTTAATGTAAAGGTTCCAATTCATAAATTCACCTGATGTAACACTGTGTCCAATGAGCAGAGTTCACGGTGATTTCAAACATTTCCATCACATTTTACTGACCTGCTGCATTCTACACGTATGAAACAAACAACTCTCATATTTAGAAATCAAGATTGTGACACGTAATCTGGCACTAACTTTGTGTCACATTTTGGATCATCGTGTTTGAGTCCACAAAACAATCACAGGAGATTTTCCATCAATTCAGGATGTGTACTTGTATGCAGTTTGGGAAGCTCTCTCTCTCTTTTTTGCTGTTCCCAGAGCAGATTGACCTCTGTATAATGTAACACAGAAGCTCGAGACATAAAGTGTAGAACAGCTTCGTTCACACTGTCACCATGGTTACCACGGTTGGGTCTCACATTTGGTTTTGTTAAAAGACATTTTATATCTCACCATAAAGTCCATTTCGTATCTGTTCTGTTTTGATTGTATTATGTGATCTTGAAACTGTAGATTTTCAAATTCTCATTATTTTGAGCACCTCAACGACTCTTCTACCAATCAACAGCTTAAAGACGGCTAATTCTTGACCTTGTAGTCAACACAGTAGTCGACACAACAAAAGGTCCATGTGGTCTTTCCTTTGGAGATTTCAATTGCAATTGGTTTATATTTTTCTGAAATTAAAAATATATCAGCTATTGCTATTGGTAATCAATGTTACCCATCACCAGTCGCTATGTAGTCACCATTGTGGTGTTGACTTCTCACCTTATAGAGACAGAGGTCAATGACTTGTGTGCAAATGTCTCTCAGATCATCGCACACCTGCAGACGGCTGCGTACAAAGGCACACAGTTCTTCATTACCAATGGCATCCCACACACCATCACATGCTAGAATGAGGAACTCGTCTTCTGGCGTCCTCTTCAGCTCATACACCTCAGGCTCCGGTGACACGAGCTGCTCTGTCTGAGGCCTCCAGTCCACCTCCTTGAAGTCAAAGTCCCCCAGTGCTCTGGAAACGGCCAGCGAGCCGTTGACTCTCTGCAGCATCACCGAGCCTCCAGCGTTCTGGATGCGCTCCTTTCTCTGGGGTTGAACGGCTTGTGGTCCTCTGTGTAGAAGACCACCTGGCCGTTTTGCAGAGAAGCGTGCGGAGTCCCCACAATTGATAAAATAAATGTGGTGTTGTGAAATCATGACAGCCGCTGCAGTGGAGCCACTGCGGTCCCAGTTGTCCTGACGAGCCAGTTTGTGCATGTGAGCATCGATGTCTAGGAAGCCTTCGCGGATCCCTTCTTTCACCTGCTCGGGTTCTTCGTTTGGTTTAACATGACCTGTTGGAAGTAGGAGAGAAACATTTTCATTTGATTCATTCTGTTGAGTCTCTGGCACTGCCATGTGTTTCTTTAGAGGCACGCGAACCCAGCTATAAACATACTAAAAGGTCAGAGTAGTAAGACATCCACTGCAGAGGGAAGATTTCATCTGTGTCGTTGCATTAACACTGTCACAATTGTGCTGACTGTTTAGTGTCAAGTACAGTTTTGTGGATTTATTTCATCCTTATTTAACCAAGGATGGGTCTTCTACCCAAAAAGAGTTACAGAATATGGATCCCTGATTTACATATAATTATGATTGTTAATCTCCCAACTATTAAGTTCACAGCTCTAAATGTCAAGTATAAAACTTGACATCTGAATGAATGTAAAAAGTTGTTCTAGGTCTGTTCAATCTCCTGAGTTCTTGTTCTGCATTGTATCGTATGGATCAGCTTTCAGTACTGTATGTACACTGTGACATGTTAGATTTCCAAAGTAATCTCATTATTAAGCCTGGATCGATTCAGCTTTAATTAATCTGCTCTTAATCAGCTACTTTCATGGACTTTGTGTTTCAGTGCATCGAAGGATTTGTTTGTGCAAATGTATTATAATTATTCGGTATAGTACTTAATTTTGAGTGTAATACATATAAGTCTTTGCAACACAGAAACATTTATTGGAAATTCAAATGCAGGAGTTTAAATGTCTCTGTTTTAACCATCTTAAATAATTAGAATCATCTTAGTCACTATTTGTTCTGTACCTGTTGCCAGGATGTGATCCAGCAGGTTTCTGGAGCAGTACTGTGCCACTGTGGTGCCTGCATGTCCATCAAAAACTGCAAAGTATCCCCACTCTGTCAGCTCTCCACTCAGCTGGGGCATGCAGGTGTGAGCATCCTCCATCTGAGCCCTCCAGCCCTGCATGCTCGCCATGGCATAGTTCATCCCCGACTGAGAACCCCCCTCTGACACATGCTTCTCCAAGATGGGGTGGTCCAGGTATGGACTCGGCATGCAGTCATCTTCATCTGAATTGTCTTCCTCCCCAGGCCCTTCTTCCTTGGTCCCCCCTTTGAAGAAGAACGTGACCATCTTCTCCGTTTCTTTGACCAGCTGGCGGAGGAAGGAGGGCACCTCCACATTGCTGGCCCGCCTGGCCGTCCTCATCACCCCGCGGAGCCTGCGCTCAAGCTTCTTGCTGGATGCAGCAGCAGCTCGTCTCCTCCTCGTGCCCTTCCTCCGGCCCTGTGTTTTTCTCAACAGGTCCAGTGCAACAGTTAGGCTGTGGCTCCCTGAGCAGGTAAACAAAAAGTGACTTTAAAAAAGAATTATCCTGTTAAATGGAAAGCTGAGTTGGATTTCTGTTCAAAAATATTAGAACCATTTTTGCATCCCTTAGTCTTTAGGTAGAGAATTCTTCTTCTGTCCTCTTTGTTTGACAATAAGACCATAAGGTGTCTTCTCTCTCTGTCTCTATCTTTCTGTTTCCGTGTCTCCTCCTTCTCTTGTTAACCCATCCTATATCAGCCCTGCACTGCTATTGGCCTATCTATTTTTGTTGATTTATCCCTCTGCTCTGCCCCCACCTACTGCCCCTTTCCTTATTCCACCATTCCCTCCATCTGTCTATGTAACACTGCTGGCTAATCACCCGGTCTGTGTCTGCACACATGCATGGATTATGAGTGTAACCTTTACACAACAGGAGAGATCCCATAATCAGCAATGGCTGTATGTATGAGGAGGATGTCTGACCAAGACTCAGAAGAATCAGAAGAAATTAAACTCTGTTTAATAGCTTATCTTTCGATCATATCACATGGTCTTCTTGAGCAGGGGGAGAGTTTGTCCAGTTGGATTTGGTTAATAATAAACTTTACAACACAATTTTTTAGTCGACGTGGATAAGAAGTCCTTCAGTAAAGTTTCTTTCTGTGATGCCTGTATCACAAAGCAAGATCAATGGGTTTGCTAACTTTTCTATATTCTTGGGAAAACTCAGGTTTTCCATTATCATCAAACTTGATATATTTTGGTATTATCATCGCCACATTGTTAATGTGCTGCACAATTAACCTGCTAGTAATAAATTAAGAATTTTATACTGTCAGTAAAACCAATTTGTGTACTATCATAAGTAAGTCAGACAGAAGAACAGAGAAATAACACTCCAACTTTTTCCTCCTTTCTCCAATTTTGTTTCCAAAGTCACAATGTGCTATTACAAATAATAGAGTAAAGAAAATAATAAGAAGTTACAGTCCAGTTCATCAAGTTAAATAACAATCAAGCTGCGTCATATGTTGACAAACATACTCCACCCTGCCTTCGATGTTCTGTGTTGTCCCTGTATGACAGCTGTGTGTCTTAATCTCATTAACTGCTGTGTATTTGCAGCTCTTGACCTGGTTTACATGCATGAACTCTTGACGTTTAATAGTGTTAGGATCTATATATGTGATTTTAGCTATAAGCGGGACGAAAAACCTTGTACCAGATGATGTTTCAGTTGAAGCATGTTTTTTTTTTTTTAATCTTTATTTATCCCAGTACAGACTGAGCTGGAACACAGCAAACAGGATAACACAGGAAGTTGACTGCCCTGTGACTTTTGAAAAGTATAGTATAGTCTAAGTGTTAAATTGTTAAATTTGATACTACCGTAGGGATCAAGCTGATTGGTACTGTCTATATCACACCACTCATATGGATTAGGAAGTTTTGTTTCTCAAAATGAAGGCCATGTTTCCCATAAACCCACTTTTTTTAAAGTCAGAATGATGATGAAGTTTTATACCATAGATAATCAGACGCAGTCATACATAGTCATTGCTCTCACCTTGGCAGATTTGTTGCTGCACAGTTGTCATCTTTTAAAAGCTCAGGACCTCGATACAACATCGAAATATTGCCGTTATGATAAAAACTATAACTAACTATAATAATTAGATATAACTGAAACCGTACTGCATATATTCGATACTGTCTTTTAATAGTTTTATTCTTTGCAAAGAAGGTCAGCAGTCATACAGAGTTCACAGCAGTCTGCAGAGTGAAAATCTAAATATTACGTTTTGTGATTGTATTTATCAGAAATTAGTGTCACCCTGTTACACTCAGGATAGGGAGGTAACCACAACAAGGAAAAACAGAGAAATGACCATGAGAAAGAGAAAAAAAAAAGCTCACATAGCTTATTCATATAAGAAATAAGTATTTTGATACATTTCCACCTGCACACATCTATAATTTTACATTACACTCCCCCCTTTTTTATCATATATTGAACTAAAGTATCGAACAAACCCACTGACAATAATCAGATGCATTAATTCACACAGATTCAAAACATATCATCGATAAGTAAATGGGGGAAAGCTAAATGCTGTTTTTGTGAGACATAGGCATCTCTATGATCGTAGCAAGCTGGGAGGAGTATTTACACATGGGTGGTGTCATCGTCTGAGGAGTGAGAATCACAGTCAGTCAAACAAAGTTGCATGTACATTTTAAGAGAGACAGATTTATCAATAGCTTGTACAATAGTCCTCTGATACAGTGAATAACACAGTGATAGCCTCCAGACCAGCAACATTACATACTGATGGAGCTGTTTTTTTTCTGTATAGATTACATAGCATGTTGCAGTAGCTGAAGCCGTTCTTCACTGCTAGGCGAAAGCATATACAGTATGTGTGTGTCTGTGTTACCTCCTGTCTTTGTCTCCCTGCGCCACCCCAGTTACCTCTGGCCCTTTTCCCGTCCTCCGTCCCTCAGTCTGCTTTGAGCTGTGGACCTCTCCTGCCTCTCCAGCCTGGGGATCTTCCAGTCGAGTTTTGGTACAAGTCCATGGCTGCCTTGTAGAGCTCGGCTTCTCTTTGTTGTTTTTGCTTTTCCTGTTGGAGTTCTCGTTGTTCTTCAGCATGAATTGCATGTCGTTTAATGTCAGACAGGCGCCCTCTTGCCATGAAATGCACGATTTCTTGATGTCGGCAGCAATGTTTGGGTCTAGGCCGTTGAGGAAAGTGTTAGAGAGGAAATATTCCCACATACCTGGGGTGTTTCCCAGTTGAGTTGGCCGCTCCAGGCCACTGTAGGTGTTAAATATTTCAAAGAGTCTGTCATAGTACTGCTGTACTGTTTCATCTTGGCCTTGTCTGCAATCTGCTATTTTTGCAGTGTCTACCTTGGGTGGAAATGCTGCTTTCACAGCATCACACAAGGTTGTTATGGCCTCCCTGTACGCCATATTTTCGTCATTTTCCCAGTCAGAATGAGCTGGACTCGCTGTGCTTGTGGGGAATGTGTCAGATAATTTTGACCAGTCATCTAGACCCATTTTGAAAGAGAGAAGCGTCTTAGTTGTAGCAGAGTTGGCTTACACTCTTGACAAAAAAATTTCAGTTCATCTGCAAACTTGAGTCCAGAAGTGGTTGGATCAGGCAGATGTTCCATAAATTCTTTCATATCTGCATATGTCCATGGTTGAAAAGCAAGCTGAGATCCTGCTGTGCTGGGAACTTCAAACAGGAAGGGAAGGATTGGACCTCCCCCACAGGGACCACCACTACATGTGTGTGATGGTGATAAAATGGCTGGCCATGATGATGATGGGCCTGGTGAAGCCGGCATGAACCTGGGTTGAGTCATTCTCAGAGTACATGATGTTGAGTCAGGAGCAGGTTGAGGTGCTGAGGGAGTGGCAGGTCCAGTTGAAGGCATCTGCCGGTCAAAGGTCTCGATTGGCTTCGCTGTTCAGTCGCTGCCACTGTTTCAACGTGGCATGGCAGTGGTGGAGGGACGGGAGGATAGGAGTCCAGGTCCAGATTCACTTTGCGCATCTGCGCGACAGGATACAAAGAAACAGGAGAGGCATCAACAGATTTATCTGCTCCTTCTTTATCAACCTTATCAGATCGACGTGTTTCTTTGGCGCGTTGTTGTTGTCTGTCCCTTCGTTCTGCTTCTGCCTTCCACATTGACATTGCTTTTCTGTGTCTTTCAACTTGCTCTAAATCCTTTACTTTAATTTTCCACCTAACTTCCTCTTCTCTTTCCATCAACTTAACTTCAATCGTCTTTAACAGATTTGTGCTCAGACTTCCCCTATAAGGAAACCCATAACATTCAATCCAGTCCGGTACCGGATTTACACATTCTGAACCATACTTTTTTCTCATAATATTATAAATTGGAGCCTGTAGGTCTTCAGGTTTTAGTCTTTTAGAGTTCTTCGATCCCATGTTGTGTTGAAGAAATCCAGTTGAGATGTTTGCTGTGGTGGTGTGTTTATTAAGAAGCAAGCCGGCACACTGGTGAACTGACGGTCACAGAGGGTATCTGAGCCAGTGAGTTGACCAGGAGCAAATGAAGAGAAACTCTTTTATACAGAAACAGCCATGGTTACACAATATGTAAATGGGGATGGAGCAAAGGGTGGGAAGGAAAGGACTGGGCAACAAGGGGAGGGAAAGGAGGGGGTAGGTGACAAGGGGTAGACACTTACATGAGGTCTGGAAGTTGGAGCCAGACAGACAAAAGGGCAAGAATACACATTTGGTATGTGAGGAAGGTTCAAGACCTAAATAATGGGGTTGGGGTGATTCCTAGACGTTGTTTGATTGCTCAATTAGCAAGTCTACACTGCCCCAATGTGTATTACCTTGATCAAGGGACCAGCCCAGTAGGGGTTACAGGTTGGGCCCAGATGGACGCTACTTGGCTTCAAGTTTTCTATTGTTACGGGAATTTTAAAGAATAACCCTTAAATAAGGAGGACTGGATTCAAAGTATCAAAGTTTAAGTTGAATTTATTGTTCTTGTACAAGAAGGAGTGTTTCACAGTGCAACACACAAAGGGGTTACAGAGAAAAGGCTCCCTGTGGAGCACTACCAGTTGGTTCTTATACAATCGATAGTGGGCTGTCTTAAAACTCTGCAAATTGTTAACAGATAATTTGCATATATAGCATCTAAACCTTTTCCTTAATCATTAGTCAGTATATCCCCAATCTAAATGTCACCTCTATGACCTGTCTCTGGCCCTTGTTCTGTTCTGGAATTCCTCTATCTATACATTAACCTGAACTTTACCTTACCCTGCCAGCCTCAGCAAAACATTAGTAAGGGAAATGCCCTTCAGGACATGTAATAAATAGGAACAAACACACACATCGTATAATTTAAAACATCTGAATGGCAGTATAATCCTAATTTTTATAACATCTATATGTCAGGATGTATTTTCTTTATCAGTTGACAACCTTCCTTCAAAGACACTTGTCTGCCTAAGTCCTGAATTTAAGCTACAATCTTGGTAAAAGCATTTTTTATGTTATCACCATCAATAACTCTTAATCATAATTGTAATCTTTCAAGAACTCTTCAGTTTGAAACCATGGGAACAAAGTTTTTACATAATATATCATCCAATGACTTTAAATCAGTCTCACTGTTTGTGTTTTCGTGGTGGATTAATCGTCCATTGGATCCCAGTGGTGACGGTCTGGACCTTCAAATGGTCGACCCCCTCGTCCCTTAACTTTAGATGGGGTAGGGGCTGTAATGGTTCTGTTCCAGGTTGATTAGTTGTCTCCCATCCTCAGGTCCAAACGCTGTCACTCAAGGGATCCCGCCACTGACACCAAGTTTGTTTATTAACTGGTATGAAACTGAAATAAAGGCTTGTCTTTGAATAGTTTTATTCTTTGCAAAGAAGATCAGCAGTCATACAGAGTGCAAAGCAGTCTGCAGAGTGAAAGACAACAAGGTTACAAATGAGCAGAGTATTTATCAGAAACTACGATGGGTGGTATCATTTCCCAGGAGAAAGACTGGTTTTGGTCATCGTTATCATAGAGCAAGGTCACTCTGTTCTATGAAGGATTGGGAGGTAACAACAAGAAGGAAAAACAGAAAAGTGACCATGAGACAAAGAAAAAAAACATCTTACATAGCAAGTTCATAGAAGAAATATGTATTTTAATACATTTCTACAAGCACACATCTATAATTTTGCATTACAACTTATATGGCAGAAAATGCCTCCTCAACAGGAAGGCTAAAAGAAAGGCCTTTTGTTTTTTGGACTTCATTTTAGCATTATGTGGTATTCAAACAGTATCTATTCATGTTGGCACACTGATATTGATTTACAGATGCAGATTACAGATACAGATTATTCACAGTTATCTATAGTAGATTTTAATGAATCATGTAAAAGTTTGGTAACACTTCATTTGGATTAGAGTATTTGTTAAGAACATTTTCTGATATTATACCACTGGGGTTAATCTCAGGTACTGGCACAAAAACACATTAGTTTGGGTATGTTCATGAACTGTCGCATACTATAGACTTAATAAATAATCAGGTAAACATCTATTGACAACACAAGATCTGTTGCGGATTGTCCAAATAAAGTTACTTTGCCAACTATAAAAGGGAAAACTTCATGAAGGGGACCAAATATTTTTGTTGGAGAGACACATTTGCTATTTGCCTACCGCTGACCATCATTCAGCTTTTCACTCTTCTCTTCTTTTAAATGTCCAGTTTTGTAATTCTGTTGTATTTTTTAAGTGATAATGTCAGTTACAGAGCTTTTAGATAAATATATCTAAAATATATTAGCTAACGTAAAAGCTGTAAAATAAAAAGCAACTGGTCATACCAGACCAGGTAAGGCAGCAAAGCTTAACTGGTCTAGTAGCAAAACTTCTGAGTATATTGAATTGAGCAATAAGCAATTAAGTTCCTTTTTATGGCTGATGAACTCAACATTTATTCATTTTTATTTCCTCTTTCAAAGGTGTAATGAAAAATTTGTATTACATGCTTGAGTGTTCTTTCCTATGACTATATATAGCCATGTTTGATCTCAGTAATATTCTGAAAAGTATCACACTATGTGCCTTATAGCCTTCTTTGGTTTTACTCAGTAACTTTCTCTTAGATATCTGTCTCTCATCTAGTAATGAAGTAACAAAGTTGCTTATGCAGATGTAGCAGAAGGTGTCTCATGTATAAACCTGACCTTGACTTTCACAGTCCAGTGAGGGCTTGTTAGAGCTTAGATAGCATCTGATACTTTTCACTCTGACAGTTAGATGATGAAAATATGTAAGGCAACACTCCGAAGTGTATAAAAATCAGCGTGGGACTGCCCCACCCTGAACATTTCTCTGCAGTCTGTCTTGTGCATTAGTAGAACTGTTCCTCTTGCAAGATTAAAAACAACAAAACCTTTAAGGACCAGTTGATTGACTCAAGATCTTTATTGTGTTTATTGATTGGGTGTTTTACATTAAAATTCGGCTACAAAGGGTACATTGTCTTGCTTTGAATGTCTCATGCTACCTTTGTTATTAAAGTCTTTAAAGTCTTATTCGAAATGAAATGTGATCTATAAATCAAAGCAAAGGGGCTGTGCACATTTTCCTGCAACTCCTTCATTTGCTACTTTAACCTTTTTCCATGAATCACGATCCAAACTGTTTGTAGCAGCATCAGTTACAGCAGCTACACAATGCTGCCCTCTACTTTTCACTATTGCACAGGACTCACTTTCCATTATATTAAAAAAAAAGCTTTTAATTGAGTGTGTACATTATTTATACTTGAGGTTTAATGATGAACTCTGGTGCGGTTTGTTTATGTGTGTATCTGTAATTTGTAAAACACTAATATTTCTTAATTGTAAAATTGGTATAAAGTATGTCAGATGTTACATGCTTGTAAGCTATGGACCTATGGAGCTTCATCCTGCCCTGCCCATCCTCTAATGCATCTTTCTCTGTGTATGTTTTGTATGTGTTTGAGTTATACATTATTAATGACTTATTCCTCCTTCTCTTACAGCCTGCCCCTATAAGATCCTGAGGTGAAATCACATGACAAGGGAGAGAGAGTGAGACAGACTGGATGAATGGAGGATGACAGCGTGCTCTGACAGACACAAGGACACACACAGTCATGCTTCTCTCCCTTTGCTGTAGCGTGTATTACCTCAACTGCAGTCATAACGATGCAAGAGCAGATGAGGGGAGGAGGGAGGACGATGGTGGAGTGAGACAAGCAGGGCGGGGCTGCTGAGTGACGGAGTGGGAGGCAGGAGAGAGAGGAAGCTGCTCAACAGACAACCAAGGAGCAGAGGGAGGAGGAGGAGGAGGAGGAAGAGAGAGAGTGTATCCACAGGACGTGAGAGCCAGCAGAGGAGGGAGGGGGCTTCCAGACTGGATGGGCCCAGCGATGCCTTGATGGAGTATGGGCCAGGTTTTAGGATTCTCCACTGCCGTGAGTCTGCTTTTGTTCTACTGTTTCCATCTGTGTTTACTGTGTGGGAGGTCTGCATTTGTTTTCCTCACTATACCATCGTCATACGTGCATATTCCAGCTCAGCATCTTTTCTTGCTAACTGCTGTAAGCATCGTGTTAGCTCAGCCCCCTCACTCCTCCCCATCCTGCCTACTCTCCATCTCTTTTCCTGTTAATAAACACATGGCCAAATGGATGGATGCAGTGCAAAATAGGAGACATATTCTGTTGTTGTTGTTGTTACCTCCCATTGATCTGCAGATGTTTATGTGGTTGTGTGCGAGCAGGCTTTGCAGGCAGCATGTCAGGAGTTGTTACTCCCTAAAAGCTTTTGTTGTGCTCTTATATTTGTGCTTTATTTCATCTTTTTTGTCACAATATTCACCTCTAGTTTAAATTAGAGTTTTTAATTAAAGTGGTTTATGATGCTTTGCATGTGCAGAAGAGAATATGCTGCATTCTTTGCTCTGCCTGGGGTTGATTTATTTGCTAATGTGATGTTGGCTATATAATGTAGTGAAGGCCTTTACTGCTGCCACTTTACATCGCAAGGAAATGAGTCTGTATTCACTGACCTACAGTAAGCCCCTTTATTCTGACATTGATATAAACATAGTATTATGTTTAGTGGCATGTAATGTAAACGTTATTGATTAGCTTAACTACCCATATTTTAATGTGAAATACAAAGGAGGAGTTCTTCAAACACATGCAGTACAGTTCACTGTAACTTTTAAAGATGACTCATAACAAAGTACTGCAGTGTTTGTTGGAGCCTTTATGCCATTAATCATTTCACATTAAGTTCACTTACATTGAATGTTTTGAGAGGCACACGTGAGACGGTGGAAGAAATGTGTTAGCAGCATGTAAAAGCAGCAACAATACATTTATATTTCTGTCCTTTGCTACAGCATGTTTACTCGTGGATTTATTTAAATTGTGCACTGTTTTCTTGCAGAGGAATATGGCTCTGTGGCGTCCACACCAGACTCAACGCCTCCATGCACCGATGGTAACGAGCAAAACACCTCACACTCTGTTCATCCACTGAGAAATACTCGCAATATTTATAAAAGAAGAAGAGATTCCTGCTTCCTGAAAGTCTTTCTTTTGGACTTACCGTTAGAAGAATACATCCGTAAACCTCTCTCACCTTTAAAACACTAGCAGTGAAGATCCACCGGAAAACACAGGGGAACATTTTGATCACAGACACATCTCGGAAGGAGCGACGTTTATGAATTTATCAAAGAGGGTTTCATTCACTTTAGATGTCGCACCCTTTGTCACAGACATCAAATGAAACACCTGGCTGCTTTCATCTGACATATCAATTTTTAAAAGCAAAATCTCTCCTTATATGAAACTGAACTGATACACAATCGTCTCTATAACTGAATAAACTGCCAGGTGTTTTAAATTGCTCTTCTGCTCAGAGTGTGTATTGTTTATCTACATATTTTCTTTGTTTAACTGGTGTGAAACTGAAATAAAGGCTTGTCTTTGAATAGTTTTATTCTTTGCAAAGAAGATCAGCAGTCATACAGAGTGCAAAGTAGTCTGCAGAGTGAAAGACAACAAGGTTACAAATGAGCATTTATCAGAAACGACGATGGGTGGTATCATTTCCCAGGAGAAAGACTGGTTTGGATCATTGTTATCATAGTGCAAGGTCACTCTGTGACTACATTTCTTTGTTTTTGTCTCCATCCAGGTGGAAACGAGGAGTCCGAGATGTGTGACCTGCAAACAGCCAGGAATGGTCTGATGACGACGATGGGGAGATGGGGGTCCAGATGATGATGAGGGACTGGCTTCCCGTCTATCTGGGGCACGCCACGCCAGAACTCCTTCGAGCTGACTTTCTCTTACATCGCCATCGCAGAGCCCGGTAGGAGCCTCACGACACCACCGTGACCGACGCAGGGTCGGCTCGGGAAGTCGTACTCCTTTGATACGCACGGACACCCTGGAAACACTGTTGGACTCGCCCGATGTTGACTGGGACCTCAGGCTTTCCTCAGTCGTGAGGAAGAAGAGGAAGCGCCAGAGAGGAGAGAGCAGGAGAGGTTAGAGGCGAGGACGGTGAATGCAGCGGTGAGGAGGAGCAGCACAGACAAACTGAGACTATTACAATCCAGCCCTCTCCCAAAATCTGGACCCAGACACTGAGGGGAGACGCAGGAATCCAAAGAGAGGAGACTCTGAGCAGTCTGAATGTCCAGCCTTCCTCTCCATCCCCATCCTCCCAGCATCAGAGCCCTCACAAATTCAGGGTGAGAAACAGGAGGAATGTGTGAAGAAGTTGCTTCATTTCACAGTGGAAGATTAAAAGTGGATGCTCACGAGGCCCAAACAAAAGACCCCTTTGTTCACTTAGTGATAGCTTCTTAACAAAAAAAAGGGCAATTTGTTCAATTGAGGCGTATTTTAAAGTAGTCTGCAAAGTGCATTAGATGATTTACAGTTTTCTCCTTCTGCTTTTTATAATTAACTGCCTCAATAAAACTCTCATGAGGCTGCTGTTGATTCTGGCTATCAACATAGTAAAAAATCTTGCCAGATATGTCTCAAACTTATCGCCTGAATAATATAGAAAAAAATAGATCAAGTAGTTGCAGGATTGTGCTTCAGGATTGCATCTTAGCATGAAGTTGTTCAGCAGTTTTATAATTTCAACAGAAACCAATAGTTGACATATTGTTTAGACAAATCCCACAGTGAAGATTGCATGATGTTGCTTGATGCTTGCAGACCTGCCTGTCTGCAGTCATTAGTGTCAAATCATGATCCGATCAAAAGTCAGTGGGACTTTTATTCTGCAGTTCGTTTGTGGAGACAGGTGCCATATGTTTGCTTGTGTCACACCTGAAAGAGTCCATGAAACTACTACACATGTCATGACATTTTATTCTTGGATTTGTTAACATGTATAAGCAGCTCGCTTTTTCTTTGGTCCAAGCTGATTCATTTAGATGTGGAAAGATACTAATCCAGGGTACAGTCAGCTGTAGTTTGAGACATTATAGATTGTTAATTATAACTTTCTTTGTATTCTATACAAGTAAGTAAGTATAAGTTGTAAACATGCAAGAAAACTAAAAAATGTATTGACTTAAATCTGGAACCACAACTCAAATGTTGTAGTCAAAATATTGTGAACACTGTGGTTTTAAAAAAATGTAATTTAATACCTTTTATTGGTAGTTTAAGCTCAAGTTAAGTATGTACAACATGTCAGTGATGATGTCATCATGACAGTGACATCATCTTCTTTTTCCCGGCAGCAGCAGCAGCCTCACCGACCCCGAGCCAGAGTCTCCTGTCACCAGGGAAACCATTTCAGTCAAGCTGCTCACATCTGTGCGACCCAGAGGCTCAGCGTCCTCCTCCTCGCCTGCTGCCATTGGTCAAAACTCTCAGGAACAGCTGGTCAGCGATCACTGGTTTTCAGCACTTAACCTATCAGAAGACCCGAAAGTATGCATCTACATAGCAGGTACATGACTCACATCTGTACTGTTAAATATTCTCAATCTTCTGACCGATGACCGCCCTTGCCTTCTCTCTTTGTTTTGTTGCTGAGCGAGATATTTCTTTGAGCTCATTAATCAATATCTAAATAGAGAAAATATCAGATTTCACTTTCAGCATGGACCACCGAGAGCAGGCAGACAAAGATAGGACACCCACCCCACATCCACCCGCCCCGGAAGTCCTGACTGCTCGTTGTGTCTCCATAGTAACCCTCTCTCGGGATTTCAGGAATGATCGGCTAATTGTGGGGAAAAGCATTCCTGGCATTCGCTCGCTTTTTTGGACACCATCACTGCTGATGTCAGTGAGTGTATCACTGTTTGGCACACGCACGCAGAGAAAGGCAGACAGGTGTGTGTTGATATGTGTGTGTGTGTCTATATGTGTGTGTGTCTGTATGTGTGTGTGTGTGTGTATGCACAATTTCTTTATATGCAGATTTGTGGGAGTTTGTTGGCAGCGACTGAGACACGGCGAAACAGAAAGCGAGAGAGATGGCATTTTAAGTGGATCTTCAGTCAGAGTAGAGCTCAGTCTTATTTTAGTGGATGTGGGGTAAACCTCAGACCGCTGATTAATGGGTGGTCAGGCTGTTGACAGAGTTTAGGGTGTCCTGAATAAGTAGCATGCATGCTATCCATTGGAGCGTCCTTTTTCTGGTTTATTACTTTTTTTAGGGGCCACAAATCAAACCTCAGTGCTTTTGGCCACTGAAATGTGACTTCTGCGCAGAGTACCAAAAACTGTCAGATATCAGTAGCTTACATTCAGTGTGTGGTCAGATTCAGAACAAAACAAAAGAATTTCAAACGTTTAAAGTGAATTTTGTCCAAATGTCCTGATAAAAAACTTCACTGAATCTAGTTGCAGACCTCTGAATCACTACCAGCATCTGGAAACTTTGCATCAATTCAAAAATAGATGGATAAGACATTGAAACAAAATTGCAGTTCTGTTTGATTATCATGGTATTACTTACAGATCTCCTCTTTGGAGATTTTACAATGAAATTGACTAGATTTTTATTATAAAAAGGGAACTAATCCACAATAAATCAAACCACTCATCTATTAATTCTCAGTCATGTTTGCACTGAAGGTGCAGGTTTCACTGGGTGACATAACAGAAAATGAACCCTTGCTCTCCTGTTTCAGGAGTTGGATGGCACATGAACATGAACACGACTCTTTATAACCTTTAGAGGAATACCATGAATTCATTCTGCTTCAGAATGAACTTTTGCTTTAAAGAAGATCTAGATCCAGTGATTTTTTTGAGAGTATTGTGTGATTGTGTTGTGAATCATCTCTTTATGTGTGAAGCTCTTGGAGTCTTAAAAGAGTGGTGGGCGGTGCTGTGAACAAGATTATTTTGGGCTGTCAGGACTTTGGACTGCTGAGCGAGCAGGCGGTGGCCAAAAACAGCTCAGAGGGGTGAGGGGAGCACAGCGGGGCAAAGAGGGACAGAGGGTGTAAGGGGGAACACTGGATCAGCAACCAAAATGGCCAGCAAATGTGAGAAAGGTGAGCTTAAAGCGAAAAGAGGATAATTTGAGACAGTCCACGTATGCAGATGATGTTTAGGTATTTGTTTACAGTCGTTAACTGACAGGTAGCTACTGCAAAGAGTGTTTGCTTTCAGTGAAAGGACAGAAGGCAGAAAAATAAGCTATAGGCTCAAGTGTGCAGGAGGGGAAACCTTTAGTAGTGGACTGTTGAGATTTGTGACTTCGGTGCAGTGGTGGGAAAGCCGGACTATCAGGGGACTGAAGGTGGGAATTGAGCGGATTTCGCTTCTCTGATCATTTTACAAGCAGAGAGTCTCAGGAGACGGCAGCTTCTGTCAGCTAGAGGTGTGTTTGGCTTTTAACTGATGAGCTGCTCAGATGTAGCAGGGTATCAGTGGCCTTAATTTGAATCAGCAACAGCCATTCAAATGAGTATAAACTGTCCTGTTGTGTTGTGCTTTTTGCAGATAGCTGTTGTTCTGTGTCATAACTTCATCGACTTGGTTACCTTTTAGTGCTTCCTCTTTGAGCTGGCGCGAGCAGAGGCCGACTCTAGCACTATTTCCTGGACATATTTAAACTGATATGACCCCGGTCAAATGAAATGGAGGTTTAAAATGACAAATTACATAATGTCAGGCTGGTTGACGTAAGTGTCATGTGATTGGTCGGTTAAGTGGGTTGTTAATTTGCAGATTGATTGCTTTATTAGATTACTGATTGTCTCATGCAGTCACTCCCTCAGTGTGCATTTACATAACAAGTAACTTAGTCAAATGATTAGTACACTAAGATAAATTCTGCTGGTTTGGATTGTGTAATCAACAAGCAGTTAAAATGTGCTGGATAGTGGCTGCAGCTGAGTGATAACTGCCTCCTGATTAGAGGTAATTACTACTCACTGATAGCTCTTGAACTATGTATGATAGATTTAGTTGGGGTAAGTTAGATCCAATAGAAAGAAACAAGTCCTAATTCCCCCTTAGGGCACCTAAAGGCTGCAGTGTTTATTACACCCAACCATACAAAAGTGTTAGAGAATATAAAATCCATGTTTTCTCCCACAAGTTGTAGATAACAGCAGTTTATGATGTTTGTGACAACTTGTGTTGTAGTTAGATGAGAAGATTGATATCACTCATGTGTCTGTCCATTACAGTAAATATGAAGGCAGTTAGCTTAGCTTACCATAAAGACTGGAAACAGGGGGAAACAAGGTAACAAAAACATGTTTGTTTAAGTTGGAAAAAAAAAAAGAGTAAATATGACAAGAAATAACAGACAACCAGTGGACAGTGCCCATGTTTTTAGATGTCGTTGTGTCTTTCATCTGTCTGTTGTTCATAGATTAGAGTCTTCGTGACATTTGTCGCCCACCCTGACACTATGTGCTGATTGACCCTGTCCCCGAATGACAGCAGCACAAACGAACACAGCGGACAGGTGTGTTTCAGGGCCATCATGGATATTAATTGTGTGTAGTGATGCGTATAAATAAACCACCTTCTGTCAGTACACTTTATTCAAAGAGGTATCCCTTTATTCTAATTCTGAGGCTTAGCATTTCACTGAATGACGAGCACAAAAAGGTGTGCCTGTCTGACAATGCTGCATCACACAGTGTATCTTGCAATGACACAACACTTTGTGCTGTGTGCTATACGTTTATGGTTGTCCACTTTTATGACATGTTTTCATCCGTAAAGGTTTTTGCATTGTTATGGAAAGAGGAAAATCTCAATCTAGATCAAGGAATCAAATATTTTTTTTTGTATACATTGAAGTTGTCCACTCTTGTAAAGCTCGACTCTATGGACGCCTCAGTCTCCACGGCAGCTGTTGCTGGGTGACAGGGAGAGACACCAACAGGGTGTGGGAAAGGGGCTGCTGACGGTCTGATGTCTGTCGGCAGGTGCTGTGAAAGGCTACATTTAAATTCTGCTTGACCGTTTGTCTCCTCTTTCATCTGAGGGCTAAATTTATCCCAAGCGCTTTCTGCCTCATGCCCCTTCCTGCCTTTCACTTCTCTGGCCTTTCTTCCCTTCCTACATAACGATATCAGAACTACTGTAGCTTCCTGCCAATCTTCCTCTCCAGATCCCTTGAAAATGAAAGACCCTTTGGAAGGGCTGGAGTGATGTTGCTTCAGCTGCTATGTGAAAACCAGGAAGGATGCAGTAACTCACATGCTGTCAATGCTGTCAGCTGCTTGTTAAACATTAAACCAGCTTGTGTTTGTTTGGTTTTCAGCACACCTCTGACCTGAGCATCTCTGGGACTATTTTATATACGTTTGATTGATATGGTACCAATAGTATGTAAATAATTCAGGATCCGCCCCTTCGC
>CM071606.1:5054484-5056984 GCA_036365135.1 Miichthys miiuy | reverse complement strand
TCACTGTGTGGCCCAACATGTTGGGAATCAATGACCTGTGCGCGCGCGCGCGTGTGTGTGTGTTAATTATTTTAAAGGGTTAGTCCACCTGAGTCGTCAAACTGCTGCAGGTAGTTTAGTCTTCATCCATCCTGCTGTTGCTTTAAAGGGCCTGAACACCTGCTTTCTTTCTTTTTGGCTATATCACATGATCTTCTCCCTGGTTTGAAGTGGTGATGTCACAAATTCCCCTGCACCAATCAGAGTTAATCAATCAATCAATCAATCAGATGGGCCAAACCTCCACATGATCCTGTGTGAATGCACGCTTAAGTAATATTTTAAGCAGAATGTGAGGAAGGTTGTCGGGTTGGTGTCGACACCCTGATGAAGGAAATTAGAGAGTTTTGACCAAGCGGCAACCTCCGTGGCTGTGAAGTGAAGCCAAAAAAACTGCAGTTCCTCAAACGTCCTCTGGAGGCCGGCTGCAGAAGTGAGTCAGTCTTCCATAAGTCCCCATGTTAAAATGTCCAACTTCACAGCAGAAATAAACATGTTTACAGCCTGGTACAAAAACCAGTTTTGGTGTCTGTAGCTAATTTCTGTACTGAGGGTGAATTTTTATAGAGAGAGAGAGCTGTTTTCATAGCTGTTATATCTTCAATAAAAAAGTAGTTCCAATGAAAACAGCAGATATTTATTAATGTCGAACTTCTTCCAGACAATTACGACTAAAACTAACTCATTTTATTGTTTAATCTGACATTTATTTTCTCGATTAATCCTTTGGTTTATGCAATGGTAAAATGGTAAAGTTTCCTAAAGGTCATATCTTCCAAACTCCATGTGAAGAGCAACAAATCCATTTTAAAAGCTGAAATTTGGGAATGTTTGCCTCAAAAATCATCTCACTGACCCATGTTTTTCCTTTCTTGTCTTTCTCGTGTACTCCCCTCCTCCCCCTGGTCCGTCCCTGTCTGTGTGTGTTCAATAGGGTATGGTTGGCCTGGTCACAGGCGGTGCGTCTGGTTTGGGCCGGGCCACTGTGGAGCGTCTGGTGCAGAACGGAGCGTCCGCTGTGATCCTGGACCTGCCGTCGTCCGATGGACCGGCTCTGGCAGCCAGTCTTGGGGACCGCTGTGCCTTCGCTCCTGCAGATGTGAGTCCACACATGTTCAGTCATACAAAATCACTAAACATGCAGCGTCAGGCAGGAATCTGACCTGTCACACACACTCACAATAGACTTTGACATCTTTTATTCTCATAAAATGTCAACATTAAAAGAAAATAAGCTGTGCAAACGTGGACGATCTGTGCTCTGTCGAGCTCTTGGGAACATCTCAGGTCATCGTTTTGGTTTTATAGCACACAACTTTACTGTTTCGGTTCATTCTCAGCGTTGTTTCAAGCAGCAGCAGATCTGACAGATGGACTTTCTAATCTACTGAGCACTCAAAATACTGGTGGCATTCACTCATTCACTGGTGGTTGAGGCTGCCACGCAAGGAGCCAACCGCTTATCAGAAGCTTCCTATTCAAAGCGCTCACTCAACCATACACACACACCAATGTCACGGCAAAGTAGGCTGGTGTGCACAGTGGAGCATTTGGCAGCTAAAGAGCCAGACATTCAGGGATACTGAGAGGACTGGAAGCTACCCAAGTTAAAGAGACTTACATTCATGAGGTGGACTTAACAGGTTTGCCTTATCAACTTTATATAGCGATCATATGTGAATGTTGCTTTTACAGCTTGTTCTGCTGCCGCCATGTGGCCAAAAAAATCAGTCAAAGCTGCAGCTGTAACTGGAGGTGTAATGTCCTCTCAGTAGAAGGAAGGCACACTCATATCATCCATCATATCGTATCATCTGAATTAGAGTTCAGTTCAGTTCTTTGTTATATCTTTTTCATCTCCCCTGACACATGTTGTTGTTGATGATGATGATGTTTAAAGGCGTCCTAAAGAGTCTTCATCCTCTCCCAGGTGACGTCAGAGGCAGACGTGCAGTCAGCAGTGTCCCTGGCCAGAGAAAAGTTTGGGAAGCTGGACCTGGCAGTTAATTGTGCCGGCATCGCTGTCGCCGTTAAAACCTACAACTTTAAGAAGGACCTGCCTCACAGCCTGGAGGACTTCCAGCGTGTTATCAATGTAAGATGGACAGACGGATGCGCACACACACACACACAGTAGAAAAAGAAATGGCAGTTGCAGCTGTGTGACTTTCCTTTCTGTATCTCCTGCAGGTGAACATCGCGGGAACTTTTAATGTGATCCGCCTTGCTGTGGGTGAGATGGGGAAGAACGAGCCTGATGCAGACGGACACAGGGGCTGCATCATTAACACAGCCAGTGTGGCAGCCTTTGACGGACAGGTCATTTGGAACACACTCAAACGTAACAGAAATAACTAAGCTGTCGCTCTGATTCTCAACTTTTCTTTTTTTTTTTCCCCTCTTCGTGTTTGCTGTAGGTCGGCCAGGCAGCGTATTCAGCTTCTAAAGGCGGCATCGTCGG